>CM053513.1:65293906-65318538 GCA_028627145.1 Eidolon dupreanum
AACCTGACCTAGAATCATTTGGGATATGATGCTATATTATGTGTCTTTAAATTGAGACTCCTACTTAAAGCACAAAGTTCCAATGCCAGTGCTGCAGCCACCATACTTTTGCAGCCTAGGCAGACTGAAAGCAAGCATATACCTGGCTTTGTACCAGGTATATACCACCTGCTGTGTACAGATCTCCTGTTACAAAGAATCAAAGGTAGTAGTGTGAGTGAGTAGTCACCAAAATCACATCTAAGGGTCCAATTTTTTACCCTTTCCTGATCAAAAATTTCTTTTCTAATAAAATACAAACCAGATTCTTCAATTGGAATCCTTTAAAAAAATCTATACACTTTATGAATAAATGACATATATTTGTGCCAAACTTTTAACTAGCATTCATTATTACTCACATGCATAGCAAATTGGGAACTATTTAATTGCAAATATCTTTATCTATATTTGGTAAAATACTCTAGCCACGGATATTTAAATTTAGTCTTAGCCCAGGTAGTCATCATTTTTTCCTCTGTAACATTTAATGCCTCTAGGGAAACTTTATATGCAAAAATATTTTTTCAAGTCCATATTCAAAGTTCTAACAAACATTCTAATTTTCTTTTTGTTGTTCTAATTAGTCTGTTGACTTTTGCAATTTTGGACATTGCTTTATTGTCTCCTCCCCTCTGCTTGCACAATCTGATATCTGCACATTCTGCTCTTACCACACTGCAAGAATTTGTCCGCTCTTCCATGCAGAACTAACCTTTATCTTAGCCCTCTGTGCTCCCTTTCAGGGCTGTGCACAATGTTTGCTTCACAAAACTGAACACAAGCTGGCCACTTGCTTGAAGTATCCTTGTTTCTTAATGGGCTGTACCTTAGAAACACAGTCACTATGTCAGTAATTTTAATGATCCTCCCTAGTCTTAGTTGACCCTACATTTAGAGTGACTGATAGCCTCAAGGCCAACGTTAACCACCCCTAACCATGACAACTCTTCAAATTCTCTGTCCCTTCACTTTCAGTAATCCCTTTCTATATACTGAAAAGGTCTATTTATTCTGCCTTAGCAAGAGTCCTTTTGGGAGAGACTCGACTGGAAAGCAGAAACAGTGGCATGCAGCACATGGGGGCAATGCTCTGTGTCTCCAGTGAGAAAAAAAAAAAGTATTTTTGGGAAGACTTTGTACCTGGCAACCATAAGCTCTTTCTTTACATTTTTTTCTTTCCTCTTTCCTCCCATAACTGTACAAAAAAGTAGAGAAAAAGTAAAATTAAGGTTCAGATTTAAACTTTTAATGAGTTAAATATGTATGTAGTTAGAAATCACCACAGTAGTAATAGTAATAGTAAAACTAATAGTACTAGGCACTGGGCTAGGCACAAGGATACAAGGATATACATAAAAATATTCCTACCCTTTAGAAGTTCAATTTAAACGAAATTATTTATATTAAATATTTCTAAAATAACAATTAATGCTTAATAATGATAAGAAGGGCTACATAGCGAGGATATTTCACTACTGACAGGAAATTTGGAGGTAGCTTCACAGAGAAAGTGACATGAATTGGGTCCTAAAGGACAAGAACTTTGTAATTAAACAGATAAGAGAATGGTCATAGGAAATTCAAACTAGGCATTGCCATGGTCAGAAGCACAGAAGAAATATAGAACATAAGTTGGATAAAAACTGGGGGACTGTACTGGATTGGGGCACAGTAGGATATGGGAAGAATAATTGAGCAAAACAAAACTGGAAAGGTAGGTTAACTTGGAATTATCTTTTAGGACTCACTAATGGTTTTGGACTTAGTCTTATAGATGAGTGGTAAGCAACTTTTGTGTAAGTGGGAAAAGTGAGAAAATATCAAAATATTTATAGGCCACATTTTTTTCCAATTCAAACTAAAAATAACAGTCTGATGGGGTGATGTGTGTGTATGTGTATGTATATATATGTTAATATATATATTCATATAGCAAAATATGTTACTTTACTTAATGAAGAATATCAATAACTGGTACTCTATTTTAGTCATTAAAATGTTAATATACAGCTGCATATATTAATATTATGAAATCACAGTACAAAACTGCTTTCCAATGTTTAATACTTTATATTTGTACGATGCTTTTAAGAATAGAAAATGTATTCATATACACTACTTCACTTTATTGTTAAAATCACTCTAAGATAGGCATTGCTATCACCTCTATTCAATAGAAAAAGTGAGGCATAGAGAAGTGAAAAGTTTTATTCAAAGTCTTACAATGATTTAACAACAGAATGTGCGCATGTCAAGAATAGTACAAAGTATCGGGAAATACGTGAGATGTAGACCATTGCTCTTAATCATTGGAGCTCCTCTTCCCATGGTTTAGATTGACCAGTAGCCTCAAAGACAATAAAAGTCACACTCTAACTGTGTCAGCAGCAATTCAACTGACAACCTGAAGCAGCTTCATTGTTCCTAGTTCCTGTAATGTAAACACCCCTGATCCTCTGTACTGTACTGCACTAAACCGGGTAGATTCTGGCACACCATATCTAGCTGTTTTGAAGTGCAGTATGCTCTTCCCATGATACAATTCCTCTCCCATTCTCCACTCTCCACCACTGCAGCTGTGATCATCAGGGCAGATGCTCTTGCCTTGCCATCAGATATATTTTTTAAGGCTTCTTTTTGAGTCTAAGGCATTTGCTGTGAAGAATTTTTCTCTCTGTTTCCATGCCTTGGACCAGCTAGTAAGATAGGCAAGATGCATGGAGACTGCAACAGAAAGTTGCCTGCATTCTTATAGGCAATGTAGGGACATTCAAAGTCCTACATATCTGTTTTAAGGAGATAACTCTGGTGGCTGTTATCTTTTCTGCCTCAGTACCTCAGTCACTAAAAATAAAAACCCCATAGATTTAATTTCTTGATTTCAGGAACAGTCCAGGACATATTTGAAGTTACTACCTCTTAGAAAAGATTTCTTTTAAATATGTAAATGTGACTAGAGGGACAAATTCTCCTGGGGGATCCTATCTCCTTTTCTCTCTGCTCTCGGTGGGCATATTGTGGTGACTACAGTAGCCCAAAGAGAGTCAAGCTCATTGCAATAAAACAATAAAGATTTGCAATTAGTTTAATGCCATTTCAATAAATGAATAAAAGAGATGTATTAAGTTATGTGGCTGGAACGTGAATTGTTTGTGAATGAAACCTATGGAGAAAAATAGGAATAGGGATTAGAATGTAAAGAATCTTGTGAAAAAAGATGTTGACAGCAGCTAAATGAAACTATTTCAGAATTGATATTAACTGTGTGATTTCAGTATTAATTAGGTAATTCGGGTATTAATTGGATAATTTGTTTCTGCTGTAAAATCCTATGAACTAGAAATGAACTTATACAGCTGGTTGTGTGTATGTGTGTGTGTGTGTGTGCACGCGCGCGCGCGTGCGCATGCACGCCAGACTGAAGTCTCAGAAAATTGAAGCCCTCAAGTTACCTGAAGAACAGGTTCTGTGGTACTAGCAGAAGCTTTAGCAGTAACGTCAATAAATTATATTCAGGATGACCTAATGCAGATACCTTAAGGCTGGAATGTCCTGTTCTGTCCTTCACATTGAAAGCAGAGTCAGTCTTTATTGCTTTAAGAAATGTCTGCTGAAAATTCTCTGGCTACAGAAATTTGTCATTTCCATGAATTGCTACAATTTGGGAAGATCACTGGAATTAAAGTCAGTCAAATTTATAAGGGCCAAAAATTCTCAGAAGTGTATTTGAGCACCATTTGTTCAATTTGGTTGACATTGGCTGACAGAGTAAGTTAGTATTTTCCAGAATAAAGGTTTAAGAATTCTGGTCTTTCTCTCTTAAAAAATTGAATCGAACATTGTAGCATCTTCTATAAAGTACTGTACCTCAGTTTAATCACTATTTAGAAAAAATTATTTTTATTAAAATTTAAAAAAATTACTAGTTAATTCAACACTTGTCCATCTAGAATATTTGTTCTGTGAGAGTGAGGTATTTGTCATATATATCGTTGCATCCCTAATGTTTAAAATACTGCCTTGTACATAACTGATCATCAATGAATATTAGTTGAGTACATAAATGATGCGAGCAGTAGAGTTACAATACCTAGTGGCATAGCCCCCTACCTCAAATAAAAAGGATTTAAAGTTATGAAGTTAAATTACTATGACTAAAAATATTTAAAATGAAATATTTTTGACTAATCTGGTCAAGGCAAAAAAAACCAAACAAAAACAAAAAAAAACAACTCTTCTCTGCTAATCAACTCGTTAAGTCCCTGAAGTGCCACTGGGGAGGCTTTAGTTGGGGTTGGATGAATAAAGCTTGCCTATTTGTCACTTGCCAGCAGATGGCCTAATTATTCCATTGTTCACCAGGCATCGAAACTATTCTGTGTAAAGAGAAGTAGTTGACGAGGACTAATTCCTCTTTATTTTAAACAGAGATAATGTTTTAGTATATTTTTTTGCTGGATTAAAACAACTGGTTAGAAATGCTGATTTTAATAGAGCTTAGTCTAATCAATAAGGAGAGTACGTACTGTTTTTTATATATGTCAAATCACCTAGGAAGATCTATAGAGGTGACATAATAATATCATTGCCTCAAGGATAAATTGATTCATCAGCATCCATGAATAAATGAGGCTGTTTATTTTTCTCTAGACCGTCCTTACAAGTCATTTAAAATATTTCACTTAGACAATGTTATCAACTTTCCTGAAAATCAGTGTAAAAGAACTGTTTATATTCAGACTCAGTTTACCTGTAACAAATTTTCTCAGAGTTTGAGGTTATTTGCAGATTATAAAATTGATCAACAAGGAAAAGGTGCTCTTTTACTTATAAAGTACACTGAATTTGTTCTTTATGAGTGAACATGAAAAATACTATATATAAAGGAAAGTGAAAGAGCAAAAGGGAGAATTATAAATTATGACATCTCGTTTTATATTTTACTGTATTAACTCTACTGATATAAAAACAACATTCCATTGTTTATTTTCTTTTAAGTATCGTTTATCTCTCAGGACTCTAAGCATTCAATCACTCTCTCCTAGTCGAGGATGAAGGCTTTATCTCTCGTTTATTACTCTTTATGTAATGACCACATACTACAGGGCCTGGCATATAGAAATAATTCATTTAATATTTAAGGACTTAATAAATTTGATTCTGAGCACATTTTCCCAGCAATATCAATAGAAAAAAAAACAATGAAATTTGGTAGAACAAAGGAGAGTCTCAATCTTGAGTCATTCAGAAATTTAAAATAATCTGGCCAATTATTTTTCAACTACTTACCCCATTATACTTGTATCTCATCGCTTAAAGTTCATTCTCTTTGATGGATAGGTTACCTGAGGAAAAAAACACTCTTCTTGCAGCAAACCAATTATCTGTCCCTAATCCTAAAACGTCATCATAAATAAATAAATAAATAAATAAATAAATCGATAAATAAATAAATAGACAGATAAATAAATGGAAAGAGAAAGGTATTTCACAAATAACATTAGTGGGCTGTTCTGAGTGCATTTGAAATCAGGAACTGGGGTCATGGTGTTGGTTTTATTATATACTTTATCAATACCTTGTCTTTTTAGACATACTAAGCATTTCACAATAAAAATATTTTTAAAGGAAAATAAAGGAGAAAAAAAGATGATTTAATCACTTTTATACTTGCAAATTCATTTTCTTTCAATTGTGGCTTCACCAGAATTTCAAAAGATGAAAAACAGGCCCTTCTACCCCTATCATGACATCTGTCTGAATTAGCCTACTGAAAGTATTTGATATTTTATGAATATTGCCTTAGCGATTAGAAAAGAAAGTCATTTTTGTTTCTCAGTGGAACTGTTGTTTTCTTTTTCAACAGTTTACAGTATTACATTAGTTTTTGTTAAGCAAATCATTGGAAAATTATTTCTTGTTAAACATGAATGTGGTTTTTAAGATTTATAATTGCATCATTTTTAATCCATATTTTTAAAATAAAAACTCTCCCATGGTAAGAGTGTGCTATCACTAAATATATACCAAAACTGATTTCATTGTCATAAATGTATATTTTAATTAATAATCAGAATGTTTAAAAATCATTTTAAAATGCTAGACCTCTCAATAGAATGTTCAAAATTCCAGACGATTATGGAAACATGTTTGGTGTTGTCAAGCTAACTTCTTTTTAACAACATAAAATCTATGATTTAACTTAAGAATTGTATTTTCCTCAATCAGTCCTTTGAGAATGTAATAAATAAGATGCTCACCCAGTTTTGTTTAATTAAAAAAGGGTTATTAAAAAGTTTCTCAAATGTGTCCTAGAGGCTTTAGACATTAGTATCCATAAATAAAAAGCGCTCACACTTTCATATTCTTAGTATCTGAATTCTTGTTGCTATCAAGATTTCATTTATGTTTTAGAGATCTAGTATATCTCTGGTCTATTCAATTATTATTGATAAAGACAATTTTTTTAAGATACTTCATAGTGGATTACATTATTTTTCTAAATTTTTAAGGGTTTGAAACAATTCTAAAGTAATGATAAATTATGGTTTAAATATTTTCTTTTTTTATCTAAAAGAGAAATTTAGATTGTAAGTCTCATGTCATACTCCTTTACTTATTAATTGGTTGTATATATGTAATACATTATATTATATAATACATATTATATGCAATATATAATAATTATAGACATATGTATATAAAATATAATAGATCTCATTTACTTCTTCCATCTATTTATACAAGGGAAATCAATAGGCAGGAGTGGATGTGGGGGAAGTTTGCATGGTCACAGGAGCATCTTGTTGGTGGCCAGCTGTACCTGGCCAGTGTTGGGGCCTCCACCCTGGACAGTCAGTCCCATGTTGCTTTGATCCAATGAATAATACTTTTCCTCTTTTCATCAATCACACTTAACCACACCTTTCTGGAGAGGAGGAAAGTGTCTGGCACTTGCCAGTGAGGTAGCAGTGAAGTCACAGAAAATAAAGCCATGTCCCAACTAGCCACTGGTGCCCTCTCCTTTAAAAAGTGACTTTTGGAAATTTAGGTACATGTGAGGCTGCTGGGGAGCACTTCTTGTCTCATTTTCTTTTTTCTGAGGGCAGGTTGAAGAAAATCAAAATAAATACATATTTAAAGTTGAAAAAACTTTTAAATTTGAAGTTGTTTTTTTTATGTTAAAAAGCACATTATAATTATTTGTACTTAGATCAACAGATAAATAGTGAACTATAGCGACTGATCAGTGCCATGAAAGGACTAGAGTATTTGGAAAAAGAAGATCACTTCCAGTTTGGAAAGTGGGTAGAAGGTCAAGGGAAGATGCACAGCTCTGGCATCTGAGGCAGGTCTTGAAGGATAAAACACATGTATATCTCACACTTAGTAGAAGCTTAATTTACTTATTTATTTTATAATGCATTGTTTTAGCTAGCTGGATAGATAGATAGATAGATAGATAGATGATAGATAGATGGAGACAGAGAAATAGAGAGACTGACTTTACTAGAGGTCAAATATTGTTCTAGACACAATACATAAAACAGATGGAAATCTCATGATTTCACTTAAAAGTGGAATCTAAAGAACAAAATGAAGAAAACAGAAATAAACTCATAAATACAGAGAACATTTTGATGTTTGCCAGATGGGAGAGGAGTTGTATGGAGGGGAAGAGTAAAAAAGGGGAAGGGATTAACAAGCACAAATTGGTAATTACAAAATAGTCATGGGGATGTAAAGTGTAGCACAAGAAATATAGTCAATAATATTGCAGTAACTATGTATGGTGTCAAAGGCGTACTAGATTTATCAGGGTGATTGCTTCATAAGTTATATAAATTCTAATCACTATGTTGTACACCTGAAATTAATGTAACATTGTATGCCGACTGTAATTAAAAAATTATTATTAAAAAAAAACAAAAAACAAAACAAAATATCTAAAAATCTCTACCTTAAGTGTTTACACTCTAGAGAAGGGGGGACAAATTATAACAACATAAATATATGTTACCAAATGGTAAGCAATAAAATAAAAAAAATATATATCTGGCTCTATTGTTACTAGCTTGACGACATTGGTCAGGAACTTATTCTCTCTAATGCTCATTTTCTGCATTAAAAATGGACCTAATGCTCACAACAAATAGATATCATAAAAAGCAAATAAGATTATGAATACATAGTGCTTATCTAAGTATCTGGTATATAGATGGCCACATCTAAATTAAAGTTGCAATGATAATTTTAATTATCAATATCTAGAAAATAATATTTAATTGGGGAGGTAGCTTATAAGTTTGCAAAAACATTGATTGCCATCTTGTTAGAGTTTTCAAGGAGAAGAGGAAGGTAAAGATTGATTTAATTTAGAGGATTCGTGGATGTTGTGGGTTTTAAACTGGATTTTAGAAAGCATTTTTTTTTTTGAGAAGGACATTTAAAAAAAATGGTGGAGGGAAATTACATACACAAAAAAATGGTGTAAGCAAAGGATTTCTGAGAAGTTCCTTTAAGGCACAGACATCACAAGAAGGGTAGGTAGGCAACATCCAGGACTTGGCACTAGATCAACTCTTGATATTTTTGTTGATTAAATAAGGCACATCTATTAGACAAGTACTTTAAGGAGACATTAAAACAACACCTAGTAACAAAGATTTACTAATTGAGGAGAAAAGAAAATGAAGGACTGACAAAGCTTGAGACAAAGCAGGAAACACATATCTGTCTCTACATGTGAATAGAAAAGAATATTAGGGTTGCCAGGGAAATTTGAGTTTGCAAACCCCAGTAGGATTGCAGCTGATGGCAGGTGCCTATTGATGAGCACCTTCACTCCAGTTTCCAAGGTGTGGGAATTTACCAGTCTACGACTCCTGAGAGCAGATCAACAGGGACAATACAAGCCTCCAGTTAGAGAAGGTGATGAATGTATTTAGAAAGTCACCAAAACATAGTCAGATTTTCAAAAAAAGGTAAACATAGTGTAAGAAAGCTCAATTTT
The DNA here is from genome assembly GCA_028627145.1 of Eidolon dupreanum. NCBI lineage: Eukaryota > Metazoa > Chordata > Mammalia > Chiroptera > Pteropodidae > Eidolon > Eidolon dupreanum. The sequence goes on from CM053513.1 coordinate 65,302,962, forward strand.
AAGAAGTGACACATAGAGAATGGAAGGTAAAGTATAGAGGAGCAGAATGAGACATAAATAAGGCAAGAGTTTATTTCTTGTAAATGGGTTCTTGATTTACTTTGGAGTTTCTAAACATTATTTATAAGGAGATTTGACTACTTTTTTTAGAATTATTCTGAGTCTAAGCCATTACTTAGGGAGCCTGGGGTTTCACTGTGAGAAGGAAGGGAGAAGAGGCAGAGAACACTATTGGAAGAGCAATAAGAGCTTCAGATGGAAGGGAGAACAAGCAGTGTGCGGCTACATTTTCAGGCTAGTTTGACATATGAAGGTAACTAATTGAAACGACACAGTACTAAAGGAAGTTCCTAAGTGGATAAATTGATCTCATAATTTCTAAATCCCTACTTTATTCTCTACAAATATAAAAGAGGACATTGGTCAAACTATAGACCATCTTTACCATTGCTCTCCAGTATCTTCAAATGCCTGCCTTCCATCTTCAGAGGGCCTCCCATGTGTAGCATGAGAGATCTGTGGGAGAAAACATGAGTTTTGGCCTTAAGACCAACATATATTTTCTATTATATTCTAAAACGTCAAGTTTTTTAAACCTAAGGGAGAGAATATAAAAGATAGGTGTTTTAAACATTTTTTTTTTCTGATGATATCAGTGCATGGAAGGCATTAATTATCTATTCTATGATAAATGAACATGAGTCAATACTTTAAACCATATACTTTTTGCCAGAGCCACTATCTATTTCTTCTCTATGATGGATATACTAATACTTATAATAAATTACAGAAAGCAGTTTATTCCTGCAATCATTCAATTTGTTTTAATGTAGAAATTATAAAATACACAGTAAGTAAACATAGTTTCAATCAACCATCAAGAATTTGTATGAAATTACATTGGCTAACACTGAGAGGGAATTCTGGAAACATAAAATAAAATAAGGTTTGACCTTTATCCTTCCATATCTTTAGCATCTCGAGGAAAAAGATGTATTACAGACAGATGCATGCACACGTACACACATGTAAGTGAAAGGCAATATATAATTCAATGCTGTAAGAGTTTAAAGAATGAATGAATGATTGAGTCTACCTAGAAAAGAAATAATATTTAAACACAAAAATCATATATGAATGTGTATATTTTAATTTCTACTTTCTTGCCCTTTGCTGCTGGCAGTTATCCCCACCATTCTGATGCTAAGAGCAGCAAATATGATGGAGCGACAGGCATCAGAGGACGCAGGGAGAGAAAAGAAACTTCCATAAACTACAAAACAAAAACATAAAATAGAAAATACCCACTGCTTAGACATTTAAATGGATGTCTGAATACTTAGTAACCTGTGTGTGTTATTAAATGCACCCATATGTTGCATTTGTATTATATAAATACAATGCACACACCCACACTCATGTACAACACACACTCATGCACGCATGAGATATAAGGTATAAATATTCTGGTGCTCAAATTAAACTAATATATATTACATTTGATGTTTATGTTTATTATATTTGTAAATATTCTTTATAATTTCAAAATTATACATGTGAAGTTGTATAGAATTTATTTTGTTAAATTATAACTCTATTAAATTATGTACAATTTTTACATACATTCCATTCTACATAGAGCAACCTGTGGGACATTAGTTTATCAAAAGTAAAATTACATTCTTTGTTCAAAAGACTTAGTTAGCATTCTTCAAGATACCAAATACACTCACAAACAAACAAATTCTTAAAAGGTTTTTCTTGCTTATTAAACCATAGCCATTTGCCCTAGTCTCACATTCACTAGGCCTCAACAAAGGCAGTAAGTGCTTTCCAGAACATAGATTTAAATGAGGCCCCTGCCCGGTGGGCTTACAACCTAATTAGACAGAGACAGTTGACCAACATATGCCCACAGACTACAGTTGGCCACTTATTTATTCTCTAATTAACATAAAACAGCAGGACAACAACTCCGCCTGTGGTCAGTGAGCAGGAGAGCGTCTGTGTGTGCTGTAGAACTCTGCGTGAAATGAGACTGCTGCTTTCTGTGGGGGTTTTCGGCATGCATTCTCTTGCTTCTTGCTTGTCTCCATAATTAATATTCCCGTGCATATCTTGCTGTGACTATCTATGTCCAAGCAAACAGACCCTCACGGCTCAGCGGAACCATTTAGTTCAGCCGTCCTGATGATCAATACAGGTCACTGGACGGTTGACTTAACTATTATGCATGCAACTCTATTGAGCAGACAGGTCAGGGTAATCTGAAATGGTTTCTTCATGCTTTAATTTAGTCTTTTCAGACATACAAGGAACATTTTCATCTGATAACATTAGTTCGTCAAAGTCCAGTAGCTTCTTTCTGCTTTTCCCAGTGCCCTTCCAAGTCCTACTGAAAGCCCTTTGATTTTTTATATTTCTCCCTCCCTAGGTAGTTCCACATGATTCTAAAAAACCATTTGAAATGACATAAAAAATAATACACTGCCACACTTAAAAAAAAAGATAATTATGTGAAAATATTATGAGAGAAAGATAAGCACTAGGACCAATCAGATAAGTTTGAGAAAATGTATGTCAAGAACTCACACATATTTGTTAGACAAAATCTTTCATGAAGGTGGTGGATGTTTTTATTATTCATTAATTGTTTATTCAAAAAATGAATGCAAGCAAGAAAATCACATTTTTTCCCTAAGTTTAGGGATATATTCGACGATGAAAAGAGGTAAATGTAATTTGCTTTTAGGTTACAGACACAAAATATTACCAGTTACTACCCCTTTAATGTTCTTTTCAAAATACTACTTAATGCTCTTGATCTAACAATCCTAATTCATATATTCTCAGGATAAAAACTTTCAGTTTTATAGCCATGAGTTTTTCACCCTGTGGTTTTCAGTATGCTATTGGAAAAGCTGATATTCTTCTTTTGGGGGTGTTGTGGTGGTAGTATTGCTTTCTTCCTCCTATTCTGTACTATATCTAAAAAATAGTGTAGATATTGGAGAATATAATTTCCTATAATGTTATTGTCTTTGTTTAATTCTACTATTTAAAAAAAAATATGTTTAAATAAACTTTCAGACATAATGATATTAAAATAGGGCTTTATCTTCACAAGTCAAGTGAAGGACAGAAGACCTGAGTCAAAATGTAAAAAATCTATATAACTCTCTACATAACTGTTATAATTGCTTCTGATGGTCCCAAAGTGAGTTGGTACAATCAGACTAGTCACATTTTAGAATTTAGGTATTCTTTTGGTAAATGTCCTTGATTTCATACATCTAGTGCTTTAGAAATAAATGATCATTTTAAGTCTTTTTGAATCAGATTATTGCTTTGATATTTTCTTTTCTTTACTCACATGTAAATATGCTCACAATAGTGAAAATAAAGCCCAAATTGAAATGAATATTTAAAGTTAATGAAGTTTTACTTATTTTTATTTAAAACTTTATCTCTAAAAATTATGCAATTTTTTGTTTGTTTCTTTTTCTTCTTTTTCTCTCTCTCTTCTCCTATCTTTTATTTTTATAATGGAAATTATATTCAGCAAAATAGAAAATTCCACTCAAGTTGATGTAACCTCAGGGCCTCCTCCAAGCATGCTAGAGAATCACCTCTGAGAATACATTTCATTTTAGATTCTTGTATTACCTGCCTTTGGTACATAGGCACTTATTTGCTGACTGACTTAGTTTTTTAACTTTGGTATGATTTAAATGCCCTTTATTGCACAATTTCTAATTTATCATTTTAAAAATTAAGACTAAATTGAAACACTTCAAGGTATAGTGCCTCCTTCCATATAATGAAGTATTTAACTAACAATTTCAAAGTAGAAGTAATAAAGCTAGGAAGCAAAATTTAAGAAGGAATTGTGACATCATGATTCTCAATTTCTAAAATATTTTCATTTATCCAAATACATTTCCTTAAGAAATACAGTTATTTGCACATAATTGCAATTTATCAGCAAATCAGCACAATAAAAATTTATTAGCTGTTCTGATGGTCCTTAATAGGTAAAACTAGCATTTCTGGGCTCCAGCCAGTTGACCATCTGTCTAGGCAGTCTATGGAGAATCAGAACAATTGAACTTTTGGCATAGTAAATTATATTAAGCAACTACCAAACCTGTTTTAGATTACAACAGAAGATAATATTACCAAAATATTGGTTAATTGATTTAATGCTGAGAATTTTGAGAACCTAGAGATATTCATAGGGCATCTCAATAAGTCATATGAGTTGAACCCATAACAATATACATTAAACTAAATAGACGTTCTCTTATAGGTGCTTTGCCAGATATTTTAAGGGATAAAATGATAACATAATCTTTGCTCTCTGTTGCATATAAAATAATACATGAAATAAGATTTGGATTATGCATATCTCTAAAGAAAGGAAGATAATAATTTATATACTGGGAGGGAAAAACTACTTTTATGTAGAGATCAGGGAAAGTAGGTCATGAAAGACACATCACTTGCGCTGTCTCAAACATGGACATGTTTTTGAACAATAAAATTAGAGTTGAAGGTTGTACCAAGCAGAAAGACAGGTTGACTACCAATGGTGAAGTGATCTAGAAAATTGGAGAAGACTAAGATTGATTGGATTAAAGCTAAATCAAATTGAGTCTTTAGTATCATATTTAGAAATCTAGATTTATATCACAGAAAGCCAGTAAGAAATTTTGAACAATGGAGTCAACAGTGTGGTAGGATCTAATACACAGGAGTTAGTATAGTTAGAAAAATCTGGGAGGAAACTCCTACAATGATATGACTTAAAAGAAATAGTACCTGCACTAGGACAAATGGAGAGGGTAAGAAGAATTGAGCCATGAGATGATGCTAAGATAGAAGTAAAACAGCTCATTTAGTCTTTAGTGAAAGAAAAAAGAGGAAGAAATCAAAATGATTCTAAGATTTTGAGAAGGAGTGACTTTAGGAGTGTTATGCAATTAAATGAGGTATAGAATTCAGTAGTCAGTAGATGGCACAGATTTGGAGAATATATATAATCATTAAGGCCATAGAAGTGCCTGGCAGAATGAGTAGAAAATTGAAAAGTGCCACTAATCAGGAAAGACAGAGAAGCCAAGGAAAGAGAAGAATTAAAGCAAAATATAATAGAATCAGTTAAGCACAGTGAAATGAAAAGTATTCATGGGAAAGTGGTCATCAGGTTAATTGCCTAAGAGATATAAAGGAGAAGGAGACCTTGAATAATGTTATTGGATCGAGAGTACAATTGTCATAGGGGAATAATTGTAATTGAGTAGAAATGTGTAAAAGTCACATTATTTTCACTCCATTTCTAAAAGTGGTGGAAAGTTTGCAATGAAAGAGATCTAGAGAGAAGGAAATTAGCTAGCTAGTTAGATATAGATTGATAGATATGCATACAGACATACTCAGAGATGTAATGATGACTTAAGTAAATGATTAAAAGGAGCTTTTCGTGGGTGTGTGGAAATGGTAGCTGGTGAAGGCAAGATGAAGATGAGGCGTCTATCAAATATAGTCATATGCCACATAGCTATGTTTCAGTCAATGATGGACTGCACAAACAATGGTGGTTCCATTGTATAATGAAGCTAAATTTCCTGTAAGAAATAAAAAGATGAAAGTTGAGGAGGAAATTTTTTCTTTAACGGAAGCAATATTTGTAAGACTTGGCGATGGAGTCCCACTCACAGAACCTCGATTTTGAATGCACGGATTACATCCCAATCAACCAGCTGCTGATCTATTTCAGCACAGAGGAGACCATTCCCTAGCATTACAAATCCAGAAGATGCTGCAGCCCTCCCAGATATAGCATGATGGTCTTCAGAGTATATTGCTGTAAATTTTTTATTGAGGTCTTAAGAGCTTGTACAAAGACTCAGGTCCATAGGAGCTACCTTAACAAGTATTAAGTACCATCGCACTTTAGTAAAAACTGTCTGTGGTAGTGTGAAGCCAGCCTGGTACTTTGTCTGGTACTTTGGAAATATTTTCAGGTTGTAATTATATAAAGCATAGATAAGTTTTATTTATGCCATCAATTTAATTATACGTGTGTGTGTGTGTGTGTGTATACACACACACACACACATATATCCATACACACACACACACACACACACACACACACACACACATACAGAGAGAGAGAGAGAGAGAGAGAGAGAGAGAGAGAGAGAGAGAGAGAGAGAGCCCTGTCTGTGTCTCAGATAGGGTCAATGAAGCCACAAATAAATTTTCAAAATAAAAATAAAAATATTAAGTCCTCAGTTCTACACCATTTCCATGTTAAACATCATTTTTAAAAAAATAAATATCACAAATTTTCTTAATCTGACCACTGCTCTAACATGTAATAGCCAAAACCATACTGCCACGACAACCCTCTGTGTTCCTTTTTTTCTTCATCTTGATTTCTTATTCCTACTGATCCTCAGGCCTCCTTTTACTGTCTCTTAACAGTTATTATTATGGTGATCAGGTGATCTACACCTTCCCAACAAGTTTTTTCCTCAGTATTTCCAATATATTCAGCCTACATCTCTATTCATGGAGCCTAGGAGCAATAGGCTATACCATATATCCTAGGTGTGTAGTAGGCTATACCACCTTGTTGTCCATGTCCATGAGTCTCTGTTTGTCCTGTTCATTTGTTGCTTTTAGATTTATATCCTACACATAAGTGATATCATGTGATTTTCAACTTTTCAGTCTGGCTTATTTTGCTTAGAATGATTATCTTGAGGTCCGTTCGGGTTTTTGCAAATGGCAATATTTCATCTCTTCTTATGGCTGAGAAATATTCCATTGTATATATGTACCACAGCTTCTTTAGCCAATCATCTATTGTAGGACACTTCGGTTGCTTCTATGTCTTGGTCACTGTGAAAAATGCTACTATGAACATCAGTGTGCAAATATCTTTTAGGATATAGGTTTTCAAGTCTTTGGGGTAAATATCCAGTAGAGGGATTGCTGGGTCATTTGGTAGATCAATTCTTAGTTTTTTGAGGAAACTCCATACTATTTTCCATAGTGGCTGTACCAATTTGCAGTCCCACCAGCAGTGTATGAGGGTTCCTTTTTCTCTGCATGCTTTCCAACATTTGTTATTACTTGTCCTGTTGATTAGGGTTATTCTAACAGGTGTGAGATGGTATCTCATTGTGGTTTTGATTTGCATTTCCCTAAAGCTAGCTATGTTGAGCATCTTTTCATATATTTGTTGGCCATTTGTATGTCTTCTAGGGAGAAGTGTCTGTTCAGGTCCTCTGCCCATTTTTTGATTGGATTTGTTGTTGTTGTTGGTGTTATTGAGTAGTATGAGTTCTTTATATATTTTGGATATTAGGCCCTTATTGGAGGTATTGCTTGCAAATATATTTTTCTATTTGGATGGTTGTGTCTTTACCTTGTTGATGATTTCTTTTGCTAAGCAGAAACTTTTTAGTTTGATGTGGTCTCATTCATTTATTTTAGCTTTTACTTTCCTTGCCTTTGAAGTCAAATTCGTAAAATTCTCTTTAAGTCCAAGGTTCTTGAGTTTAATTCCTATGTTTTCTTTTATGCATTTTATTGTTTCAGGTCTTATATTCAGTTCTTTAATCCATTTTGAGTTAATTTTGGTGTGTAGTGATAGACAACAGTCTAGTTTCATTCTTTGGCAGGTGGCCTTCCAGTTTTCCTAGCGCCATTAATTGAAGAGGCTTTTCCTTTCTCCACTGTAAGTTTTTGGCATTTTTGTCAAAAACTATTTGCCCATATGAATATGGGTTTACTTCTGGACTCTCAATTCTGTTCCACTGATCTGTGTGTCTGTTTTTCTGCTAATACCATACTGTTTTGATTGCTGTCACTTTGTAGTATAATTTGAAGTCGGCAGAGTGATACCTCCAGCCTCATTCTTTTTTCTCAGGCTGGCTTTGGCAATTTGGGGTCTTTTGTGCCTCCATACAAATCTTATGGTTTTTTTTTCAGTTTCTTTAAAAAATGCCAATTGGATTTTGATGGGGATTGCATTAAATCTGTATGATGCTTTAAGTAATATAGTCATTTTAACTATGTTGATTCTTCCAGTCCAAAGACATGGAATATCTTTCCATTTTTTTATATCTTCTTTGATTTCTTTAATAAGATCTCATAGTTTTCATCATATAGGTCCTTCACTTGTTTTGTTAAATTTATTCCTAGACATTTTATTCTTTTTGTTGCAATTGCAAAAGCAATTATTTTTTTCACTTCTTTTTTTTGTCACTTCATTATTAGAGTATAAGAAAGCTATGGATTTTTGAATGTTGATTTTGTATCCAAAAACTTTACTGTATTTGTTTATTGTTTCTAGTCATGTTCTTGTGGAATCTTTAGGGTTTTCTATATAGAGAATCATGTCATATGTAAACAGTGATAGTTTGACTTCTTCGTTTCCTATTTGGATGCCTTTTATTTCTTTCTCTTGCTTGATTGCACTCACTAGGACCTCCAATGTTATAAGGAATAACAGTGGTGATAGTGGACAGCCTTGCCTTGTTCCTGATCTTTGAGGGAAGGTTTTTAGTTTTTCACCATTAAGGGTTTGTCATAGATGGCCTTTATTATGTTAAGGTACTTAACATAATTTTGATAAGTGTTTTGATCATAATGGATGCTGTATCTTGTTGAAGGCTTTTTCTGCATCTATTGATATGACCATATAATTCTTATTTTTTAATTTGTTTATGTGGTGTATCACATTAATCAATTTGCATATGTTGAACCATCCCTGTGCCCCTGGGATGAAGCCCACTTGATCATGGTGTATAATCTTTTCAATATATTGCTGTATTCAGTTCGCTAGTATTTTATTTAGGATTTTTGCATCTGTGTTCATGAGAAATATTGGTCTGTAGTTTTCTTTTTTGTGTTATCTTTACCAGGTTTTGGTATCATAGTAATATTGGCCTCATAAAATGAGTTAGGAAGTATTGCTTTCTCTTTGATTATTTGAAGGAGTTTGAGGAGAATAGGTATTAGGTCATCTTTGAAAGTTTGGTAGAATTCACTGGTGAAGCCATCTGGTACTGAACTTTTACTTTTTGGTAGGTTTTTGTTGATTGTTTCAATTTCCATACCATTGATCGGTCTATGTAGATTTTCCAGATCTTCTTGATTCAGTCTAGGAAGATTGTATTTTTCTAAGTACTGGTCCATTTCTTCTAGGTTATTAAATTTGTTATTATGTACTTTTTCATAGTATTATTGCATGATCCTTCATATTTCTGTGATGTCAGTTGTAATTACTCCTCTTTCATCCCTGATTTTGTTTATTTGTGTCCTTTCTCTTTTCTTTTTTGTGAGTCTAGCCAGGAGTTTGTCAATTTTATTAACCTTCTCAAAGAACCAGTTCCTTGTTGTATTTATTTTTTCTGTTTTCAATTTTATTTATTTCTGCTCTAATTTTTATTATTTCTTTCCTTCTGCTGCCTTTAGGCCTCATTTGTTCTTCCTTTTCTAGTTTTTTTTTAAAGATGAAACATTAGGTTATTTATTTGGCTTCGTTCTTGTTTTTGGAGTTAGGCCTGTAATGACATGAATCTTCCTCTTATGATTGCTTTTGCAATGTCCTAAAAGTTTTGATATGTTGTACCGTCATTATCATTCATTACTACATATCTCTTGACCTTTATTTTTATTTTTTCCCTGACCCAGTTATTCTTCAGTAGCATGTTGTTTAATCTCCATGTATTTGTGGTTCTTCCTGATTTCTTTTTGCAGCTGATCTAGTTTCAAAGCATTATGATGAGAGAATATGGTTGGTATGTTTTAAACCCTCTTATATTTGTTGAGGCTATTTCTGTGTCCCAGTATGTGGTCGATTCTTGAGAATGTTCCACGTGCACTAGAGAAGAATGTATAAGCAGCTGTTTTGGGATGGAAGGCTCTGTATGTCAATTATGTGCAGTTGGTCTAATGTGTCATTTAAGAATGTTATTTCATTATTGATTTTCTGTTTGGATGATCTGTCCATATCTGACAATGGGGTATTTAGGTTCCATACTGTGATAGTGTTTTGGTCTGTTTGTCCCTTTCATTCTGTTAGTAATAGCTTTACATATTTCGGGGCTCTCTGATTGAGAGCATAGATATTAATAAGTATTATGTCTTCTTGGTGCATGTTTCCCTTTATCATTATGAAGTGTCCTTCCATATCTTTCTTTACCTTTTTATTTTGAAATCTTTTTCATCTGATTTTAGTACCACTACTCCCACTTTTCTCTGAATGCCATTTGCTTGAAATATCATTTTCCACCCTTTCACTCTGAATCTATATTTGTCTCTGGAGCTGAGATGTGTCTCCTGGAGGCAGCATATGGTTGGGTTTTGTTTTTCGATCCACTCTGCAACTCTGTGCCTTTTTATTGGTGAGTTGGTGAGATCAGTCCATTTACATTTAGGGTGATTATTGAAATATGAGGTCCTCTTATAGCTATTTTATCTTTTACTTTCTGGTAGCTCACTGTTTCCATTGCTTCCTTGTCCTTGTGTTTCTGTTTTCTTTATTTTGGTTGGCTTTTGTGGGTTTTGCCTCTGGTTCTTCTTGTTTTATGTTATATACTTGGGTTCTGAATCTTTGGTGTATGGTTACCATATGAATCTGAAAAGGATAGTTATATATATACAGTCATCCATTTTCTTCTGTGTGTACCTTATCTCCTTCTCCCTTTGCAAATTTGGGTCTTTGAATCCTCCCCTTTTCAGTCATTGTTATCTCAGTTGGTCCCTATGTATGCTGAATGTTCATTACTATCTTGTTATAGCAATTCTCTTCTTATTATTTAACTTATAGTGCCCTGTTCTTAGTAAGGGTTGCACTCCTCTGCTTTTATTTGCTTGATAGTCACTTTATTCCTAATTATGTATTTTTTTGTTGTTGTTATTTTGTTTTAGGTGAGCTGACCCCTTTCAGTGTTTTCTGTAGTGCAGGCTTCTTATTGGAGGATTTCCTCAATTTTTGTACATCTGGAAAGTTCTTAATTTCTCCTTCATATCTAAAGGATAGCTTAGTTGGATACATTATTCTAGGCTGGTAGTTCCTTTCACTTAATAGTTAAATATTTGATTCCATTCCTTTCTGGCTTGTAAGGTCTGTGCTGAGAAGTCTGAGGATAGTCTAATGGGTTTTCCTTTATACATTATCATTTTCTTCTCTCTGGCTGCCTTAAGAATTCTATCTTTGTCATTGATTTTTGATAACTTTAATACGATGTGTCTTGGTGAAGGCCTTTCTGGGCTGAGATAATTGGGTGTTCTGTTAACTTCTTGAATTCCAAGCTCCAGCTCATGCCTTAGATTTGGAAAATTCTTGTCCACTATTTGTCCGAAAATGCTTTCTAGTCCCTGCTCCTTTTCCTTGCCTTCAATAATGCCCATTATTCTTATGTTTCCTCTTCTGATGGTATCAGCTAGTTCTTGTATTTCTCTTTCATTATTTTTCATTCTTCAGTTTCTCTCTTCTTCCTTTTGATGTATTTCTAGATTTCTATCTTTGATATCACTGATCCTTTTCTCCATTTGGTCGACTCTATTTCCCAAGCTTTCCATCTCATTTTTCAACTCGTGCAGTGTGTTCTTTATTTCCAGAAGTTCTATTTGGTTCCTTTTGAGGTTTTCAATCTCTTTGCTCTGCTCATCTAGTTGTTTTTTCAATTCCTGAAATTATTGATTTGAGTTGTTTTCGATCTCATTAAGTTTTTTCAGAAGTACCATCCTGAATTCTCTGTCATTTAAGTCACATATTTCTATGTCTGTAAGATTATTTTCTGGAGATTTTTCTCTTTTTTTTCTGAGATGCCTTGTCACCGTGCTTGTTCATGGTGTTTAATGGACTATTTCTGAGCCTGGGCATTAATGGAAATGTGTTCTGTTGTTTTTTTAGAAAGAAGATTTATTATATAAAGGTCTCTCTTTAATGTACTGCAATAAAAAGACACTTTTATTTTGGTTTCCAGTAGGTGGCACCCAAGCCTCTTGGATCCCTGCTTTATATAAAGCCTAAATATCTTTTCTATTTTCTTATAGATAGTTAATAACACTTGCTACTCTCAGTTTCAGTCCCTGTCACTGTTAGCAACAGTTTCGGTAGTGTTTGCTCAGATTCCCCTGTTGCTCTGTGGTGATTGGTCTTGGAGAGGAGGGGCCCTTTGGGTTGGGAGTTGGGGGCTGAGGTTCAGCCTCAGTTTTCCAACCATGGATGATCAAAACCAACTGTTTTTTTCTTTGCGGTCTTGTCCCGCTTCTCTGCTTTCAGCCCTGATGCCCGGGCCCTGCTGCCAGCTGCTAGAAGTTCCAGCACTTCCAGGCAGATTGATCAGGCAGGGAAGTCACCATTCCTTCTCTCCTCCTCCTTCTCTTCCTCCTCCTCTTGCAGGGGGCTCAAGAGGCTGAGAGAGGCAGCTTCTTTATTTCTCTCAGTCCACTGCCCAATGCCCGGGGTTCTGACCTGTGGTAGCTCTTAAGCGCAGATCCCACATTCAGATGTGCTGGTGTGCAGTTTGGGTGTTTTTTGTTGAGTTTTAGATGTGCAGGTTATTGTTGTTTCAGGGAGAGAGATCTGAGAACATCTCTCACTCTGCCATGTTTCCTCTCCAATCCCTATGGATGACATTTTATACATAATTACATGTGTTCTAACTACAACTCTAAAATATAGCAAAGGTGTTTTGAAAATTAATTCAAATAATATTTACTAAAATTGTCTTATGTACAAGACAGTTTACTAGGTTATTTTGGGAATGAGTATAACATGCAAAATGTACAGTTTCTTTACTGAAGAGCTTTTAATCTGGAAGCAGGTTTTTAAAAATGCATCATGAACTCCTGGTTTCCTGTTCCTTATGTAAGGAACTTGGAAATTGCCACACTGTTCTAACAGCAAGTAAAAAGTTGAACAGCCTGAAAAGTCAACAACAACTCTTCTTAGATCCATGATAGAGGGGAGGACACATGGTAAATCATGGCCCTGAATATTGGAGAGAAGACAGGTGAGTACAGGGTGTACTGGCTTACCAGAGCAGAGACTCTGTGGGAACCAGTGCCTGTATATCATGTCTAACTATCAAGGAAAAATTGTGAAGCACACCAAAAGGCAAGAAACATGATTTGAAGAGAGAGAACAAGTATCAGAAACAGAGATGGCAAAGATATTAGAATTATCACACTGGAAATATAAAAAAAATCTATGATTATTATGCTAGGGTCTCTAATGGAAAAAGTAGATAGCATACAATAATAGATGAGTGATGTAAGCAGAGATAAGAAAGTTCTAAGAAAATAAAACAAAAAGAAATACCAGAGTTGAATTAAGAAAAACAATGATTATTAACACATCAGAGGCAAAAATTGGAATCTATGTGCTTCCAGGGCAGCTTGTCAGTAAGAAGTGCCCAATCTGTTGCACAGATCTGTGGGAGGTCTAAGGCTTAAAAAAAGTCAGGCGATGTGCATGAGAGGAGGTCATTAAATGTCTATGTAATTAATATCTTGGTTTTACCAAATAGTTTCTGCTCTTCTTTTCCTGTGCACAAGATAGAATTGCATTTCCTGAAACTCTTGTAGGTGATTGGCCCATGAGATTCATCCTTGCTAATTAGTTGTGGGATGAAGTATTCTATGTCACTTCTAGTCTGAGGAAATGGTCAATTTGAGGCTCTCCAGAGAACTTTATTCTCTCCAGAATGGTGACCAGCAAACTTTAAGCTGATTAGCCTTTCATCATTATTAGTCCCTGAATGACAAGCAGAAATAGAACTCAATTTGTGATAAATATGTAGCATGGTTATGAAATAAACCTTTGTTGTTTTAAGGTTCAAAATTTGAGATCGTTACTACAGCAAAACCTATTCAGACTTGACTGATACAGTCTCCATGAGGAACTGATAAACCTCCCTTGCTTTGTGCAACTGGGAAAGTCTCCACAACCACAGGTTAATTCTCTGGAGGGGCTGAACTTGAAATGCTCTAGGTTTAGCATCATCAGGCACAGTAGAGTGTTAGGGATAAATTAAAGAACTGAAATAAAGGGTGTATGTGAAATACAACACACAGACCCAAAGAACCTTGACTGTTATCCAGCATGAGAAATTTGACTCACAGATGTGTATTTGCCAGTGGAGAATTTGGAAAATTCTCTGTAGTAACTGACCGATCTCAAAGACCTACAGATACTGATATTTGAAGTTGTCTTAATAAAAGACATGTATAGTTTCATCACGTTATAGCAGTGCATCTACTCATCCCCCGAAATAAACCAAATTGTGGTCAACTCGATGGGTAATGAAATTCTTTACTTAAATTAGTATTTTTAAAAATAACAAGTACAGGAAATGTCATAATGTCCTAATGCTTAATGGCAAATATGTTATATATTGTTTTGTAAATGTTTAATTTTCAGTTATAGTTTTACATGTTGTGTATGCTAGGATACGATGCGAAATATACTTATTAATAGGGTTGCCTAGTTTAGCAAATAACAATTCAGAATACTGAGGAAAATTTAAACTTGAATGTACATTTTGAAATTAAAATTTTTAAAAGATCAATAGAAAAGATGTTATTGAACAGACAACTCTGAAAGTAAAACAAAGCAAAATAAGAGTTTGCAATATATGTAAATCAAGTCCTTACGCTGTACACCTCTAACTTTTATGGTGCCGTATGTCAATTATACATCAATAAAATGAAAAGAAAAAAGAGGAAAAAAAGCCAAAATATATAGGGATACTAGAATATCAATCCAGGGTGGGAGTCTCACATATTTTTGAAGAAGCCAAAAGGCAGGAAATTATCAAAGAAATTTGATCTCAAATTTGTATCAAAACAATACAAGAATATTTTCAGTACTGAAAACACTAGTCTTTGTATAGAAAGTGTCCCTTACTTTAAAAAGTAAACCACCAATGTAAATCACATCATTGTGAAATTTTTAAACATTCGAGATAAAATTAATAAAATTTGAGATAAAATCTCCAAGTAAGAGGAATACTCATCTCAGGCAAAAGCTCAAGAATCATAAACAAGTAAGAATCCTAAACTTCACTAGAAGATGGTAGAGCAATGCTTACATATTCTGCAATAAACAAATTTTAAAATCCAAAATTTTACATCCAGAATAACCCATTATCAATTGTGAAGTAGACAAAGAAAATTAAAAATATGTAAAGACCTCCAAGTGTACTCCATTAGGGCAAGGAAACTGATTAAAAATTAGGAACCTAGTAAACAGATACCCAAGCCAGGAAAGTGTTGAAGAGAGTTTTAAAATTGATGACTTGTGACTGTAGAATTCAGTCTGAAATAGGAGTAAAGAAAAAAGATATTTAGTGGAGGAAATGTAACAATTCATGCAAAAGAGTTAAGTTCTCATTAAAAATATGATATGAATGAAGTTGTTTCTGAAAGATAAGTGATGAAGCCAATAGAACTGATAAAGCAGTTGAGGCATTTGGAAATATTTCATTTTTAAAAACAGATGTTTAAGAAATCAGCTGAAATAGTGAGAAAATAGCAACCAAAA